>JANAVB010029818.1:3134943-3162443 GCA_029216955.1 Iris pallida | reverse complement strand
TGACGTTCAAAAACGACAGTGGCCAACCTGAGAGGCTCATACCCGTATCTCCAGCGGAGCTTCCGGGTTACAAGGAAAGTGCAATTGAAGCCCATACGTTAGGTAATGTTCTCCCCACCCAATGCCTAGTATCATCATCTCTATGACTGACATGTATCTCTAATAACCGCCAAGTCTTCTAGCATGCATTTCTATTGGCAGTTACCCCTATCCGTCGTACGCTCTATACGTATCGGTGGGCAGCCGACTACGCGGATACGTGTCCTATATGTGACTCACATCACGTGATACAACAAATGTCAAGGCCGTATGAGATATACCAATACCTCAACATCAATGGGTGGTCAATAAACTAAGTCAATGCAAGAGAATAAATAAAGCAAGAAAAACGACCGATAGAGTCGCTTGTACCCAAGTGTGACTTGGACGCACAGTTTAAATATCACAAAATAAAATGCTGAAAATAACAACTAAAAATAAGAATATAATAATCACACGGTAAGGTGGCAAGGTATCTTGCCTGATGGTACAAAGTGGCAAGTCCAAGTAATCACAATGTCAGCCAAAAAACGTTACAATCTCCAAACAACTCCGGACGCTGAAACAAATATCAAAAATGCACTCGATGTAAAAGATATACCTATGAAATGCCTGTCCAAAAGTCTAATTCTGGAACAGGGGCAAAATCGTAATTTTTGGGTCAAAATGATGTCCGCCGTTGGACTCGCTTTGCACCAAAACACGTACCAAAGTCTATGTTCTCTAAAGTCGTCAAACTATATGTCTATGATTTCAGTTTTAGGAGAGGAACTCAACGGTATGTCCAGTTTTGGATTCCGATGAGCCGTGCACAAAATCGCCCGTTTGAGTGGGTCGCGGGCCCGCCAAAAATGGGTTCCGATTCGACCTTCTCAGAATCGAACCAAACTTGGCATGTAGGACCAGAATTTTGATCCGAACCTGTTGGCACAAGTTTTGTCTTAATTCGACGACTGTACACGAAGTTATGGGCAAGTTTGCAAAACACCGATACGGGGTATCTCGACGGATACGCGTTGATTTCGTTGCGCACGCACAACAAAACTGAGTTCCGTCAGTTCCCACACGTCCGCAACGTCCCTACGCGCCTTTCGATGCATATAGCGCGCGACCACGTCGCCCGATTTGTCGGGGCGTACGTCGTATCGAACAAAATTCCAAAATTTTTATGATTTTGAAGCAGTTTTTCTCACAAGTTCAACACTGATTTAATTCTCACATAGAACTCGAAATATAGATCCACAAGTTGCGTTTCAATCATGGTTATGTTGTCTTCACACGTGTTCAATTAGTTTCTGAAAAATCTCGACACGTAGATCTGAATCTGGCTTCTAAGTTTTGGTTTGAAACTGGATTCAAACTCTGTTTTCGACAAAGTTTTATTCGACTTTGCATCGAGTTACTAGTCAAACTAGAGGGTTATAGCTGATTCCCTTTGAAGAGACTCAAAGAGGGTTATATTGCCTACACGTAGCATCTTTCGGATCGTAAAATGATCAAACGTGCGAAAAGTAATCAAGGCCGAAAAAAAGGTACCTTGTTGTCGAGTTCCTGAACGGGGTTCGGTTGGGGGCGGCGCTCCGGTGATCCTGGCGGTGGCGCGGTGGTTGTCCGGTGCCTGGGGTGTGCGCGGGGAGGTCGACGGCCTTGGGGTCGAGGTCGAGTAGGCTTCACGAGGAGAAAAGATATGGAGGGTTAGGGTTTCGATTGTTGGTCGAGTAGTCGGTTTATATACTACTGAGTTCTATTCGTATAGGAGTATGAGTTGTGGGTCGGGTTGCTAAAGTTATGCTTGGGTTGAAAGCAATTTGCAGCTGCTAGCTGCTGTGTGAGTTCGGGTGGTATTAGGAATAGGTGGGGTCAGGTTTGACTCAGTGTCACGACCCGCACCCGCTTTTCTGATACGAGACGTGTCCAAGCCAGCCTACGCCGCAGAGTCGACGGTAGAACGCTGTCAAGCCCGCAAGAATAAATGCTCAAGAAATAACATTTGATGCTCATTCATATTTCTAAATTGTTACAACATTTACAACATTTATAATTAAAAGAAATATAAGATTTTACAATTAATGGAAATGGTACAACTGTTTTCTATTTCTAGGTTGACTTCAGCATACCCAAGCCTTCCCAATGCTAAGAGTGATCGCGGCTAAACCTGAAAAATATTGGTTTCCAGTCAGGAATAGAGCAAGTACACAAACCGACGGCAATACAAAAACACAATAGAATCGACAAGACATGAAAATAACATATGAGATAACAAAACTGGAAGATAACTGATGACACAGCACGATAGAGAATAAAAATAAGGAAAAACTAATAAAAGACATCTATCTAGGTGGTGTGAAATATCTTTTTTGACATGTGAACGGCTAGAGGTAAATAAGACATACTGCACGTGTCATGTGCAGCTGCTAGCATTCACGAGAGACACGGGGATAGTTCTGGGTAGTCCACATGTCTACTAAGATATTTCCCCTCTCGACTACTCCGTGTGACGAGCGTGTCAACAAGCAGCAAGATATATGTATAAACATGAAATAAAAAGACTACTGTGAATCGAAAGCAATCAGAAAGTGCACTTGCCTGAGGTCCTTAGCTGGTGAAACCAATACTATATCACACAATGAGCCACAATCAGTCAACACATGCAGAAGTCTCCAGATGCTAAAATAAATAGTACCAACATTCTCAGAATAGTCAAATTAGGTAGGATTGCCTGTCCTTAAGTCCAATTCTGGACACAGGAGAAAAACGATAATTTCGGGCAAAAACGATATCCGTCGTTGGATCCGCTTTGCACCGAAAAGCGTGCCAGAGTCAATGATCTCTAAATCGTCAAAATACATGTCTACGGATCCGGTTTTTCGATACAAACCCAACCATATGTCCAAAGTTGGTATGCTGGAAATCAAATAAATGCCACGTGGACTCCGTTTAAGGCTTTAAGCCCGTACTCAGGTCCCCCTTTAGCTGCTTATTGGCCACTTCTGTCTTACACAACATTGGGACCAGGCAACAGTAGGCTATTGCCTACACGGTTACACTGAGTTGGAGTGGGTCTTCCATGTGGGCCCTTACCCTCTCCTCTGATATATGCCCTTCCTTTATTCTTATATGGGAAAAACTTAGTGTGGGCTGGGCTGGCCCTGTGGGTTCCTATGTTTGCTCAGCTGGGCTCGACATGAGGAATTTAAGCTAGCTGCCAATATAATAGTGTATACATATATTTATATATATACACACATAAGTAATTAAATACCTATGTATATATATATATATATATATATATATATATATATATATATATATATATATATATATATATATATATATATATATATATATATATATATATATTTCTTTTTTTTTACATATACAATATATCTATATGTATACATAAACATACCCACACATATATATTTATATATACACATTTACATATTATATATACAATATATTCACATATACGTACACATGTACATTATATATATTTATATACACGCATACAAATATATCATATATATATATATATATATATATATATATATATATATATATATATATATATATATATATATATATACATATATATATATATATATATATATATATATATATATATATATATATATATATATATAATATATATATATATATATATATATTTATATTTATATTTATATAAAAATATATATATATATTTATATATATACAAATACAAATACATGTATATTTATTTATACATACATTTATGTATCTATACAGTATAGACTTATTTATATAATATTAGTATATTTATATATTTTACTCGCGTATATTTATACACACTGGTATATATATATACATGCACATATATATATTCACACACATATACCCAATAATATTAAAATAGTAATATTTCATAATAACTTCAATAATATTAAAATAAAATAATAAAATAATAACAATAATAATAATAATAATAATGATAACGAAATTTGATAAACCAAATAAAGGCGTATATACCAATACGTACAGTCTAAAAATTCTAAAATATACGAGGGCCTATTATATACAATATTATTGAATACCAACTAATAACAATATTTATAATATTTAAATAAGAATATTTAAGAATACTCATTAGATCACTAAAATGGAATACGACACACAATCATACCAAAATGCATCAACACGAATGTCACTAGACATACCACATGACTACATGGCTTGGGCTCCGTTCGGGGACAGTCCGGGCTAAAATGGTATAACCACTTTCTCCAAAACTAAATAATATAATTACATAATAAATAAATCTTCGGTAAGGGTTAAGTCGCAACTTGGCATGGTTTTCCTAGTCAGGACATCACTATGGCTCAGCCTTCCCCTACCATGACTAAACACTCGTCAAAGCACGCCACTGAGCTATCCGTGCCATGATTCCTAGTCACCTTGTACTCCAAATCTCAACCATGGCTAAAATCATCTACCGTAATAATTAACTATTTAATTATTTATAAAAAAAATTCTAAAATCATTATTTAAATCAAATAAATAATAAAAAATATTTTAAAAATTTTCGGGAAGGGAGGCTACAAATCTACCCACCTTAAAAATAATTTCGTCCTCGAAATTCAAATTCATAACTATTTCTTAAAATTCAAAGTCTGGTATTCCCTTAATCTCCTCAAATTTAATTTATCAAAAATATTTATGGCCTTCTCTAGTCATTTGGTATTTACGAAATCTCGAGGACTTCTACCCACCTTAGGTCACACTACTCCCTTGAAACACGGGTCACTAAAATCTTATTATCTTCTAACTAGTGGCAAATAATTCTACCAAAATATCTAGGACATATGGTGTCTATAGTCTCTCATATCTACAAACAACCAATTTTTCAATAATCAAGCAATATTACAATAACTTAAGAATTTCTGATGAACTCTAGACAACACGATTATTCGTCACCCCGAAATAGGAAGGGACGAGAATCAAGAGTACAGAAAGGCAAGGAAGAATAATCGAGAATGATTTCAAATAGTTCAGTTATATAGTCAAAATATTATGGTATGTATGGATGAATGTTACTGGGTCTTAATGGGTTCCTTAATTTGGGCATCAGTCGTTGGTTGGATGAACATTAGGTTTCAATCTTGTAACACTCATATTCTGAATATGTATTTTGTCAAGCTTGCATGTATTTCAGATCTGTATTTATTTTCTTGGATTTTGGCATGTACTTGTAATTGGCTTGACTTGCAGATTTTGGTTCTCGTAACTGGGTTTTACCTGGCTTGGTTTATTTTGTGGAGAAGAATTGGTTTGGTTTGGTTTGGTTTGGGTTAATATGCATGGAACACTTTAACCTATACTCCACCCTCAACACAACACAACCCACCCTTATAATATCTCCACCAACCTTCTCTCTCTTCATTATTCTCTCATTTATTTCTCCATCTTCTTCTTCCTTCCTCTACACAACACCAACACCCCTTAGGCAAGTGCAACTTTCTTCCATAAGAGAGCCCATTTTTATTGTTCTATTAGCTTCTCCTCATGTTTCTAAGACACATTAGAACTTGTCATTTTCCATTTTGAGGCTTTGATTTTTGTAGATCTAGAAATTTGTTATTTTCAGATTTGGTGGTTTTGATCTATCAAACTTCTTTGTTTTCAAGTTTTGATGGTTCCATGTGGTGGGAAATTTTATTCTACCCAATTTTGACCTTTGAAAAGTTAGATTTGGACTTATTTTGACCAAGTTATGGACTTTTAAAGCTTTGGGTTCAACCATGAAGTTCTTGCTAATTTGGAGAAGACAGTGAGCAGTGCGCACGAGCTTTTTAGCTTGCGCCACTGAGCTGCGCACGCTCTTTAGCGCAGTGCAGTCTACCTCATATGCTGCCTTTTGGAAGCGTATGTCTTGCATATGCTGACCTGAGCGTATGCTGCCTGAGCGTATGCTGACTGAGCATACGCTGACTGAGCGTATGCTGCCTGAGCATACGCTGACTGAGCGTATGCTGCCTGAGCATACGCTGACTGAGCGTATGCTGCCTGAGCGTACGCTGACTGAGCGTAGGCTGACCTGAGCGTAGCCTGACCTGAGCGTAGGCTAACCTGAGCGTAGCCTGACCTGAGCGTATGCTGCCTGAGCATAGGCTGACCTGAGCGTAGGCTGACCTGAGCGTAGCCTGACCTGAGCGTAGGCTGACCTGAGCGTAGCCTGACCTGAGCGTAAGCTGACCTGAGCGTAGCCTGACCTGAGCGCAGTCTGACTTAGGCGCAACTGGACCTGACCCTACTTACCCTGGATCTCCTATAGCCCTGTATATTGATATTTTATTAGATATTTAACGTCCATTTTATATCCTTACGTCTTTTGTCATGAACTTGATAACCCCGAATTTATTTATTATGTTTGGAATGATAATTGAACAATGCTTGATAGTGGCCCGCCGTGGTGCACTCCTGACTTGATAACTTGACCTGCTACACATGACATGACAGTGACCCGTGGTGGTGCACTCTTGACAAGTAATTTGACATGATAATTCTTGATGGTGGTCCGTCGTGACGCACCCTTGCCTTGATAAGTAATCGTGATAAGTAATCTTGACACGATAACCTTGATACGCTGTTGCGACGGCTAACTTGACATGCTAAGTGAATTCTTGACACCGTGGGTGATTGTATTGAATGTGCTTGTGTAAGCAACCAGTCTTATCTCGCATCATGTCTAGGACATGAATCCCTGGTTTCCCACGGTCAGGGATTCATACTGAATCTGGCTAGGTTAATGACTAGATTGATCAAATAGTTCATGGAAAATTTCCCAGTTACTTGCTGCCCCTTTGGTCCCGGCCATATATATATATACACGGGATTTGTTGCTATCCGTCGAGATGAGCGCACTTCCAGCCCGCCGTCGAGTGTGGTACCTTAGGACACATGTATCTTACTACAGTGTGTCTGCTATATCCTGCTATCTTTTCCCTTTCTTGCTGGGATCACTCAGGTAGTAACAAACAGGTAACCGGACTTGGAATTCTCATTGCATTTGCTAGTAACTAGGCCTGTGATAACCCTAGTTAGTTAAAGTAGCAAGCCGTACTTATTTCTTGGCCGTGAATGTTGGATGGGGTTCAATCTGTCTAGTCTTGTCTTGATCCTGTACAAGATTGTTACATGTCTCAATTTCTTATATTTACCTTGCCGATAAATGGTGGGAGAAGCCAAGTTCCGTTCAGACGAAGGGTTACAACCCCGGTCCTTGTTTGGTTTACGGGTTGTAACCTGGTTATCTGAATAGTCCCATGGTTATCTCATCGTATATCATCCTGTCATGCTCTTTCATATGTCATGTCTTTTATTGATTCTGTACAAGATTGTTTTTTATATTCACCTATCATGCTTCTTCTTAAATTTTTGTCTCTTATTATGTAATTATATTATTGTGCTAATTGCTGGTTTTAGTTCTTAAGTGAAGCCTCCTTTGTGGCTCTTGCTCTTTCTGGGGTCTGACCCAGCTGGTTTTGTATGGCCAGATAGGGCTGTAAAACGATTCAAACTGTTCGCATTCGGCTCGTGTTCGGCTCGGTCCAAGCTCGGTTTAAGCTCGTTCGTGGACTAATCGATACCGAGTTCGAACATAAGTTGTTCGACTCGATCTTGTTCGCAAACAGGTTCAAGCTCGGTTCGGTTTCTCATATTAGGACTTTTTTAGTATATATTATGCATTTTTTAATAGATAGAAATATATTTTGTCTTAGAAATTTTACTCATTTTTTTGTTCTTATATGATGGTAAATTTATGATGTAAGAGCATAAGTAATTCAATAAAAAAGTCTTTAAAACTTGAGAGAAACAATGTGATAGTCTATACAACATGTCCTATAAATACTCACACTAGGGCTGTAAAACGATTCAAATCGTTCGCACTCGGCTCGTGTTCAGCTCGGTCCAAGCTCGGCTTGAATCAAACTCGTTCGATAGTTAAGTCAAACCAAGCTTGAACACTCTTTGTTCGAGCTTGTTCGTTCAATTTTCAGCCCTATGGCCAGATACCGGAGCAGCAGCAAAGGATCTACCTGCCTTCCAGCCACATGGTGACCACTAGAGGGAATCCTGGCAACGAGTGGGTTATTTTGGCTCTCCCACTCTATTGTACATTTTCATTTTGACGCGTTTAGCCGACGAGCACTTGTTAGCTCGATGCACTTTACTTTTGCCTGCCTACGGGCTGTAATCATGATTGGCAACTCGAGGTTGATCGTGTATGACTTAACTCTTGCTAGTCCTTACATTTTGTACGACTAGCTTCATGATTATCTGGATATGTAATGTTTGGGATGCCTTACAATTGTATATTTGGTGATCTGATATCTTGTGATTATTACTAGTTGGTTGAGATTGAGACAATAGGATAATTTATGACCTTAAGAGACTGATGGCTAGTAGATAAACCCTCACATATCTAGACAGCCGTGACCGTATGGTGAGATGGATTCCATTTCATTATACGTAGCTGGCTATGTCTGCCTCCGCTCTCCAGTATTCTGGTTCTGGGGCGTGACATGGTTTAAGTGGTGGCCTCATGCAGGTCTTGTCAATCAAGAAATATGAGGGTTTACCGGATAGATGTCTCAATCTGTACTCGCCTTTGATCTCCACTCGTATCTTCTTATCTCCTTGGATCCCTGACTTGATAACATGCTTGCATCATTGTTCTATCCTGGTCCTTCCTTAATATTCCCGATGTCATTGCTTCAGTGGCATCATTCCTGTTGATCAGCCAGAAGGAGTTCGACCGGCAGACCAGTAACAGCAAGAAGATCAAGATCAGTCCTCAGCAGCCTCCTTCCGAGCCATGCCTTCTGGAGAACCAGTACCTCCAGTCCAGCCAGTTCAGCCAGCAGGGTCAGAGGATGGGGTCTTGATAGGACTCATCCGTGAGTTGCTTGCGTCTCAGGACCGTCGAGGTGATGCCTTGCAGCAAGCAGTACAAGATGCTATGAGCGGAAGTGGTCCTCGAGGGAACAGTACGGTCAACAATTTCAAATGCCTGAACCCTCCCTTCTTCGACGGCAGCGAGGATGCTATTGCTGCAGATGCCTGGCTACAGGACATTGAAGTTATCTTAGAGGCAGCCAGGACCCCTGAAGCAGAGAAGGTGGCTGTGGTGTACCTGCAGTTACTAGATCTAGCCCACAGCTGGTGGGTGTAATGCCCCGCTCTGCCTTAGCGGAACGCCGATTCAAACGACAAGTACAATGACTCAAACGAGCCGTCGACCCGAAGAGTTGGCATCGACCTGATGAAGAATCGATGTAAGGCTTACATTGGCCCGTCAAGATGAATCCAGACTTAGACTTTCAAAGGCGCGCTCGGAGTATCGCTCGGCCGATGCGAACATCGCTAATGTGGGTGGCTCCGATGAACCCGTCTTTGCTTAGCCTAGACACATAACAATATGGACACTACCACGAGAATCGCTAGGCGATAACACCGCGCATGCTAATAAAGGACTCAACGCACCTAGCTAAGGGAATAATTCTATCTTGTATGCTTGTATAGAATATGGAAAGAAACATGGAAAATACGAGAACTCTCGTACCGCGCTCCACGCTCGTGCTAAGGCACAAGCTTACGTTCAAGTCCCTTATGCTTTCAACAATGAAACAATGAACGGTTTACAACAATGAAACGGGAAGACTATCAACATAGTCGCTCCAAGTAGAGTTTAGCAACATTGAAAGGCTATGGGACCGATGGGTCGCCAAGGCGACTCCCGCACGAGGAGTTGCAAAATGTATGAATGAATGAATGAACGAATAAGTGAATGAATGAATCAACGAATGAAAGAATGAATACGTGAATGAATCGATGAACAAACGGACAAGTGAAAGAAAGAAAAGAAAGAATGAATGAAAGATAAGAAAAGAAAGAATGGTTAGCGACATGTGTGACGGGTACGTACAACGGGGCTCGCTACCCGCGCTGCACGGACGCCAACCTGGTCGATAACGCATTATGGCTAAGGGTTAGCCTATGGCTCAAGACAGCTGTTAAGTTAAAATGACAATAAAATAAGAATTGGTCGTGGACGGCTCGTGCACGAGCGAAAAGGGATTCCAAGGGTAACGAACGACGATTTCGTGGCCGGCCTAGGCGGAATCATGGCCTACGGGCGGACAGAATGTGCGGGCTTGGGCACATAACCAAACGTAGGGCCGGTTATTCAATAGTCTATCAAGGTGTACCAGCCATCACGCTTGATAGATGTAAATGCCACAGGGGAAATGTCCATAATGGCTGACTTGCCAGCGACCGGTGCATATAGATTAAGTGGGCTTGCTGGTGGCAATCCACGTGCAAGTCCTTGCATTGAAATCAAAGTAGTCTAAGTGAACTAAACAAAGCGCCTTCTGAATAGGCTTGAAATATATCACACCAAATGATAAAGAGTACTTTATGAAGTGAGTTAGAAAACACGCCTACGACGCGCTAGAAACTAAGGCAGGAACACGCCCTTGATATTGAATGTTCCCAAGAATCACGTTATGATATTATACATGAATTGTTGACTAACTTGGTTTACATTGAACAGGAAAGGCCGGACGGTAAGTATGGGTAAGTTGTGCATGTATTTCCATGTGACACTTGTATTCGACAATACGAGATAGGCTATGAAATATGCCATGAAACTGATCCTAAGACAAGATTAGAAAGACAATAAATGATAGAGATGCACAAAAGTAAATGGAACGTGTTTGGTAATGATAGCGTTGTGGGCGAGCTAGCCTCCCCACCAGTGCATAACAATGTACTGATAACCCCACAGTCTGCTTGCAGGAAGCAGGAAACGTCGGCGGGTGCGGAGCTTCCATCGAACGTGCTAAGGCGCGGAGCTATCTTTGGAGCCTTGGAGCGTTGCAAGGAGCTGGTGCACCATATACAGGACATAATGTATCGGAACATCGCCATGAATCATTCCATGTTGTAAGCCACTTGGCACGCCTTTTATGTTTCAGAGAGAGAAAGCTTGAGCGATTTATAATATCGGCCTAGCGCCGCTTGTAAACTTCTTGAAAATCAATAAAGTGTTTGAATTTGCTTCAACTTGTGTTCATTTACTTTCCGCTGCAAATGGAGACACTCTGTGCGACTCTGTGGCCTAGCTCAAATCGGCCGTTTCTGGACATAGCCTTGTACGGGCGCAACCTAGGCCCGTGCGGCATCACGCCTTAGCGAGGACGATCGCTCCTGCGGGAGCGGGGCGTGACAGATTGGTATCAGAGCACGGCTTTACGTCCTTGGACTTCATTTCGATTTTTCAGTTTTGAAAGCTCGGTTGGAAACAAAAGAAGTGTACGCTCTCTCTCGTTGTGCTTTGGGATGTTCCATACAATAAGTCTAATATTTTCAAAAGCTCGTATTAGTACTCAGTTGAACGAAATCGATAGACGAAGGCCTTTGTGCCGAACCACGACATACTTGAGTTGGAAGGAACCGATGCTAAGAGTTGCAACCGCAAGACGTGCTTGAATAACCTTACGCTGACAATAGCGAACGAGTACACGAGACCGAAGTATAGTTCGAACGGGATGGTTATGCACGCAGCCTTTTGGCTAAGTTGTGCTGAGTATCACGCACCTAGACTTTATGGTGGAAACGAGTTGCGAGCGAGATTGACTATCGCTCGGACGAGAATAAGGGAGACTTAGAACGTATGTTGATAGAGACGCTACTTGACCGGCGCTAAAGCGAACACGGGGAAATGGTTCTTAGAATTTGAAGAATGAGCGAACGCGCAATTGGACATGTCGATCGGGAGTCGAATAACCTTTTGAGGATTTGTAGAATGACTTGACTCCGAGTGGTGTATGTGATAGCTTCGAAGAAGAAAAAAGAGGGAGTGTCGATGACTAGTCGAATGGCTTGAACCCTGAGTGGTGTATGGACGTTGTAGAAATTGTTCGAGCGAGACTAGAGGAGTTACGAATAGAACGAGTGTGTCGGCAAGCGATGATATCGCGAAAACCTTGGAATGAGTGACGCTTAGTTGGTTTCGACTTCGAGAGTCTCAAACGAGATATCGTTCGGACGGATTAAGAATGCGTAGTACGAATCATGAAATGAATGGAGGTCTTGGTCGAGGAAACATAGGAGATCGTGCATGCGATTTTGAATTTAGTCGAAGGGATTGAAACTTGAGTCGAGGTGAAATACCCATGGACGAGATCGAAGATAGCACGATCAGAAGATAGCGTGCATGGAAAACGTTGGTTTGAAGATACGAGAATGAATAAAGAATTGGAATGAATGTTGCTCGATGAAAAAAAAAAGCACGAGATAGTGTGAATTGAGGAATTAAGTTGCACGACTCAAAATTCGTTGCAAAAGGAAGATCGTCAGGTTATGTACATCATCGATGGTATTGAGGCATATCAAAGATCGATGTACGATAACTCGGGGGTACTCTGATTCGATGAAGGATGATCGTGTTAGAAGTTACTGTTTAAAAGGATGCTATGTTGGGGATTTGATAGAAATGAACGTTTGGATGAAAAAGGAAAGTAACTTGATTGTTCGGTGATAACCACAACGACAACGATCTTGTCTTGCACGAGCGCAACTTCAGCCTCGCACATGCGTCACGTCGGATTTGGGACAATCGTTCCGCGTGAGCATTGGCATGGTGATTCATGTCCAGCGGGAATGGTCGAACTCAAAATATCATGGCATGGCAATTTTGATTGCTTTGACTTGTGGTTTGAAGCGAAGGTGGATTCGATGATTGTTAGGACTTGCGATTGAAGGATGAGGAAACTTGAGGATTGAGTAGACCCAATCCGCGTATCGAAAATGAGCAAGTCTAGACGCAACGCAAGAGTTACGTCCCGATGAGGACGATTATTCTGCGGGAATATTGACATGGTGATTCATGTCCGCCGTGGATAATCAGACTTGCGTGAGATCGGGGCACAACATATTGCAAAGCTAGACGACCTTGTGATCGACTACGTGAATTGGATAGGATGGATAGGTGAATTATATCAAACATACTTGAAGAGATAGACTATGGTAATTGCTAGTACGGACGCACGATATCAACATGTCAAGGATTTGATTGAGGACAACCTATCGTAGGATGACTTTCCTAAACGTGCTCGGACTTGGAGCGAAGAATGTGTGGATGCGAATAGGAGGAACACTGCTTGATGTTTAGAAATTTGAGTGAAACAAACTTGGGTAGAAAACTCCCGTACAAACGAATAAATGGTTTGACCATAGGATTTGGGGCGAGCATCATGCAACGACCTTGCACGATGAGCCACGGACTTGACTTGTAACTATGACCTTGTGAGCTAACCTAGCGGATAGGCGGACGACCTTATGCCGAGTGATTGAACCTGTGCGATGGCATTTACAGTATCGTCTGGATGGACGATAGACTTGGGAAAACAAGACTTAGAGTAGGACGGGGAACTGGGAGTGTGCGTGAACGACGGCAAAAAAAAAAATTGGCCCCAAACGAAGAGAATGATAGGAATGGATGATGTGCAAGTAAAGTTGGGATAACAAATTGAATCATTGATCGGAAGACGTACTCGATGATAGCACAATACTTGGTCTTGAATCGGACGAAAATTACTTAGACTTGGTCGACTCCGCTAAGAAGAAATCATATTGATTTTGTAGACAAGAACGCTTGAGAAGCGAACCGGATCATCTCGAGGGCCGAGATAAACGATAGCGAGATACACATGAGTTCGATTTTAAATCGAAGTTAGCGAACGATCGGCAAATCGAAACTATTACGAGTAGCTTGTCCGACTTCGCTAATCGCTAAGCTTGGTTGAAATGTACGTATTCGGGGGACGCCTTGAATATGTGTACGATCCAAACTCAGCGATATGATAAACTCGAATGCAGCTGCAAGTGGGTGTTGAGATGCGCATGATGGAATGAGTGAGTTTGCCTTAGCCTACGACTCTCGAGTTTGGTAAAGTACAACGCACCTCGTGCGACCGTTTCAGTCCCATAACACAACAAAATAGCAACCAAGTCGAAGAAGCGCTTGAATTGAATAAGTACCATCAACTCTAAAATAAATAAAAAGTTATTCAATAAAATCGACCAAACGTATGCAACACGGAACTTGGAAAGGTACCGAGCATGGTTCGATGCCATCGAACGATAGAGTCGTTCGATAGAATTGTCTAAGATACGCACACAACATGAGTTAGGGAACGGTAGGATGACATGCACTCAGGAAGTCTCGAGGACGAGACTTGTTTTGAGTGGTGTATTATGTAATGCCCCGCTCCGCCTTAGCGGAACGCCGATTCAAACGGCAAGTACAATGACTCAAACGAGCCGTCGACCCGAAGAGTTGGCATCGACCTGATGAAGAATCGATGCAAGGCTTACATTGGCCCGTCAAGATGAATCCAGACTTAGACTTTCAAAGGCGCGCTCGGAGTATCGCTCGGCCGATGCGAACATCGCTAATGTGGGTGGCTCCGATGAACCCGTCTTTGCTTAGCCTAGACACATAACAATATGGACACTATCACGAGAATCGCTAGGCGATAACACCGCGCATGCTAATAAAGGACTCAACGCACCTAGCTAAGGGAATAATCCCATCTTGTATGCTTGTATAGAATATGGAAAGAAACATGGAAAATACAAGAACTCTCGCACCACGCTCCACGCTCGTGCTAAGGCACAAGCTTACGTTCAAGTCCCTTATGCTTTCAACAATGAAACAATGAATGGTTTACAACAATAAAACGAGAAGACTATCAACATAGTCGCTCCAAGTAGAGTTTAGCAACATTGAAAGGCTATGGGATCGATGGGTCGCCAAGGTGACTCCCGCACGAGGAGTTGCAAAATGTATGAATGAATGAATGAACGAATAAGTGAATGAATGAATCAACGAATGAAAGAATGAATACGTGAATGAATCGATGAACAAAAGGACAAGTGAAAGAAAGAAAAGAAAGAATGAATGAAAGATAAGAAAAAAAGAATGGTTAGCGACAGGTGTGACGGGCACGTACAACGGGGCTCGCTACCCGCGCTGCACGGACGCCAACCTGGTCGATAACGCATTATGGCTAAGGGTTAGCCTATGGCTCAAGACAGCTGTTAAGTTAAAATGACAATAAAATACGAAATGGTCGTGGACGGCTCATGCACGAGCGAAAAGGGATTCCAAGGGCAACGAACGACGATTTCGTGGCCGGCCTAGGCGGAATCATGGCCTACGGGCGGACAGAATGTACGGGCTTGGGCACATAACCAAACGTAGGGCCGGTTATTCAATAGTCTATCAAGGTGTACCAGCCATCACGCTTGATAGATAAGAATGCCACAGGGGAAATGTCCATAATGGCTGACTTGCCAGTGACCGGTGCATATAGATTAAGTGGGCTTGCTGGTGGCAATCCACGTGCAAGTCCTTGCATTGAAATCAAAGTAGTCTAAGTGAACTAAACAAAGCACCTTCTGAATAGGCTTGAAATATATCACACCAAATGATAAAGAGTACTTTATGAAGTGAGTTAGAAAATACGCCTACAACGCGCTAGAAACTAAGGCAGGAACACGCCCTTGATATTGAATGTTCCCAAGAATCACGTTATGATATTACACATGAATTGTTGACTAACTTGGTTTACATTGAACAGGAAAGGCCGGACGGTAAGTATGGGTAAGTTGTGCATGTATTTCTATGCGACACTTGTATTCGACAACACGAGATAGGCTATGAAATATGCCATGAAACTGATCCTAAGGCAAGATTAGAAAGACAATGAATGATAGAGATGCACAAAAGTAAATGGAACATGTTTGGTAATGATAGCGTTGTGGGCGAGCTAGCCTCCCCACCAGTGCATAACAATGTACTGATAACCCCACAGTCTGCTTGCAGGAAGCAGGAAACGTCGGCGGGTGCGGAGCTTCCATCGAACGTGCTAAGGCGCGAAGCTATCTCCGGAGCCTTGAAGCGTTGCAAGGAGCTGGAGCACCATATACAGGACATAATGTATCGGAACATCGCCATGAATCATTCCATGTTGTAAGCCACTTGGCACGCCTTTTATGTTTCAGAGAGAGAAAGCTTGAGCAATTTGTAATATCGGCCTAGCGCCGCTTGTAAACTTCTTGAAAATCAATAAAGTGTTTGAATTTGCTTCAACTTGTGTTCATTTACTTTCCGCTGCAAATGGGGACACTCTGTGCGACTCTGTGGCTTAGCTCAAATCGGCCGTTTCTGGACATAGCCTTGCACGGGTGCAACCTAGGCCCGTGCGGCATCACGCCTTAGCGAGGACGATCGCTCCTGCGGGAGCGGGGCGTGACAGTGGGCTATGCAAGCAGCGAGTTTGGGTACGCCTGTCATGTGGGCGGTATTCAGTGATATGTTTCAGACCAAGTACTTCGACGCAGTGGCTAGATATGACTTGCAGACCAGGTTTAGTAATCTCAGGCAGATGAACAGGACGGTCAACGGATATACGGCCGAGTTTTCAAGGTTGAGTCGGTTTGCTCCTACCTTGGTGGCAACCGAGCTAGACAGAGCACAGCGATTTCAGCAGGGGCTCCACTCGGAGATCATATTGGCAGTAGAGCAGTTCGAGCACAGAACTTTTGATGCCGTCTTACGAGCAGCGAGGAGGCATGAGTACACTTCCCGAAGGATAGCGGACCGGACCGGAGGTCGGAAGCGGTCTCACGACCAGATGAACCAATCCTCAGCACCGGCACCAGCAGCTAGGGCCTTGACCATTGGAGCTACGTGGACAGATTCGGTTACCTCCTTACAGCATCCTGCCCCGACCTATCCCCAGCAGCAGAAGCAGAAGCGGCCTTTCGTAACAGGTTGTTCTCATTGCGGGAAGCCCGGGCATGTTGTTACTAAGTGCCGTAGAGCACAGGGATTGTGCTTGGTTTGTGGTTCGCCAGGCCACATGATAGGATCTTGTCCGTTCAGAAACAGATCATCGTCGACAGTAACTAGATCCTCGGTTATGGGACCAGCACCAGCACCAGAACCAGCTCCAGTTTACCAACCACAGCAGCTCTCGTTCCCGGGTCCATTACCGTCTCAGGCCCAGGCCTTCCAGCAACAGAGGCCTCAGCAGTTCGCCCAGGCCCAGATCCAGAATCGACAGAGAGGTATCTATGTCCTATTGTCTTGCTTTCTGCCGTTGTTATGCGAGACACGTGTCATGTTTCATGTGTCCTAATTACAACGGTATATCCCGGGCCCGAGCCATATCCTAGATCATTCGAAAAAGGTTATTGGTACCAACCTTTTCGTATGAGGAAAGGCCCCTGTCCCTGTTTGACCAAAGAGAGAGACCTCAAGCGCAAGACTATCAGTTTAGTTCGTGTTGCTTGAGTTCATCGCTCTTGGGTGAGTCAACATGGGAGCGTGAGGATGATATCCGACCGCGTTATCCCTACCTGTTTGACTCGTAAGGTATAATGTCTTCCTTATGCCTTATGCTTTTCCATCCCTTGCTTGCATGTATGATTGTTTAATTGTTTGCTTAGTGTAGTCTTGTGGATAGTATAGTTAGCTTTTACATCTCTAACTCCTTGATTAAATTCCGAGGACGGAATTCTTTTAAGGTGGGTAGAGTTGTAACATCCATATTCTGAATATGTATTTTGTCAAGCTTGCATGTATTTCAGATCTGTATTTATTTTCTTGGATTTTGGCATGTACTTGTAATTGGCTTGACTTGCAAATTTTGGTTCTCGTAACTGGGTTTTACCTGGCTTGGTTTATTTTGTGGAGGAGAATTGGTTTGGTTTGGTTTAATATGCATGGAACACTTTAACCTATACTCCACCCTCAACACAACACAACCCACCCTTATAATATCTCTACCAACCTTCTCTCTCTTCATTATTCTCTCATTTATTTCTCCATCTTCTTCTTCCTTCCTCTACACAACACCAACACCCCTTAGGCAAGTGCAACTTGCTTCCACAAGAGAGCCCATTTTTATTATTCCATTAGCTTCTCCTCATGTTTCTAAGACACATTAGAACTTATCATTTTCTATTTTGAGGCTTTGATTTTTGTAGATCTAGAAATTTGTTATTTTCAGATTTGGTGGTTTTGATCTATCAAACTTCTTTGTTTTCAAGTTTTGATGGTTCCATGTGGTGGGAAATTTTATTCTACCCAATTTTGACCTTTGAAAAGTTGGATTTGAAGTTATTTTGACCAAGTTATGGACTTTTAAAGCTTTGGGTTCAACCATAGAGTTCTTGCTGATTTGGAGAAGACAGTGAGCAGTGCGCGCGAGCTTTTTAGCTTGCGCCACTGAGCTGTGCGCGCTCTTTAGCGCAGCGCAGTCTACCTCATACGCAGCCTTTTGGAAGCGTATGTCTTGCATATGCTGACCTGAACGTATGCTGCCTGAGCGTATGCTGACTGAGCGTACGCTGACTGAGCGTATGCTGCCTGAGCGTACGCTGACTGAGCGTATGCTGCCTGAGCGTACGCTGACTGAGCGTATGCTGCCTGAGCGTACGCTGACTGAGCGTAGGCTGACCTGAGCGTAGCCTGACCTGAGTGTATGCTAACCTGAGAGTAGCCTGACCTGAGCGTATGCTGCCTGAGCGTACGCTGACTGAGCGTAGCCTGACCTGAGCGTAGGCTGACCTGAGCGTAGCCTGACCTGAGCGTAGGCTGACCTGAGCATAGCCTGACCTGAGCGTAAGCTGACCTGAGCGTAGCCTGACCTGAGCGCAGTCTGACTTAGGCGCAACTGGACCTGACCCTACTTATCCTGGATCTCCTATAGCCCTGTATATTGATATTTTATTAGATATTTAACGTCCATTTTATATCCTTACGTCTTTTGTCATGAACTTGATAACCGCAAATTTATTTATTATGTTTGGAATGATAATTGAACAATGCTTGATAGTGGCCCGCCGTGGTGCACTCCTGACTTGATAACTTGACCTGCTACACATGACATGACAGTGACCCATGGTGGTGCACTCTTGACAAGTAATTTGACATGATAATTCTTGATGGTGGTCCGTCGTGACGCACCCTTGCCTTGATAAGTAATCTTGACAAGTAATCTTGACACGATAACCTTGATACGCTGTTGCGACGACTAACTTGACATGCTAAGTGAATTCTTGACACCGTGGGTGATTGTATTGAATGTGCTTGTGTAAGCAACCAGTCTTGTCACGCATCATGTCTAGGACATGAATCCCTGGTTTCCCACGGTCAGGGATTCATACTGAATCTGGCTAGGTTAATGACTAGATTGATCAAATAGTTCATGGAGAATTTCCCAGTTACCTGCTGCCCCTTTGGTCCCGGCCATATATATATACACGAGATTTGTTGCTATCCGTCGAGATGAGCGCACTTCCAGCCCGTCGTCGAGTGTGGTACCTTAGGACACATGTATCTTACTACAGTGTGTAATGCCCCGCTCTGCACGGCGCATTACGCTGAAGCGTTTACTCAACGAGTCACGTTGATGCAAGGAAATGTATCGATGCAAAACGATACGAGAGTTAAGTTATCCCGAGCAACGCATCAAACTAAGTTGATGCGAAGAGTCGCCTTGCCCCGAAAGAATGCATCGAGTTGAATCGATGCGATACGCCGCGTTGCCCCGAAGGATGAGTGCATTGAATCGGCTCGAAGATTCTAAGAAATCGAATCGACCAAGGCGCAAGTCCGAATCATTGCAAGTATTGATTTTAGTTGGTTTCGTGTGCAGGTTATACGTTGACGTGAAAATGTTAGAGGCCGACGTTTTGCCTTATTCAGTAAGGGGTCCGCGAAATCAAATCGTCGTCTTGCGACGGGCCGAGACTTGGGCACGCTAAGGCAAATCGGACGTGTAACTCAATGAAGCACGAAGTGCTCGAATGGCTAAGTCAGGAGAGTGGCCGTGTAAACAAAGTTAGGGAATCGGGCCGCATCGGCTCGGCGAAACGACGAAGGCCTATCGACTCAAGATGGGAGGATTGACTTCTTTTTACTCCTTCATTCGATAAGTCAAATATATTATTGTATGCTAAGTTAACCTATCGACGCCACGGGCGTGGCCGATCGGAGATAAATCATAGTGTGAGTCGAACACTAAGTTAGAACAATTGAAATGAAACGTGCATCAATATGCACGAGTCGCTATGGAACATTGGATATCGCTAAGGCGAGCGCCTCGGTGCGCAAGCCGCAAGAACATGGGATAACTGTAATCGGCGAGTGCCTTAGTGCATGAACCATACCGTGCCTTTGTTGCACAAGTTAGACGGCTAGAACATTGAAAGACAATAGGCGAGCGCCCTAGCGCGCAAGCCCCGAACATTGAATGCTAAGTTATAGAACATGGGAATATGGTCGGAACGTGCCTACGTGCACGGGATAATAAAAGATGGCTTCGTTGCGAGAGAATACAGTTGTGGCATGAATGTGGCAGAACTGTCGGATATGACATGGTGCCTCGAAAGGTGTTCAAGACCTCCAGGTCGTTCGGTTGACGAGCATTGAGTTGAGGCACGATGCCATTGAATCATTGAAACGAAGTACGAAATGAAAGAACATAGAAAGCTAATGGAAGAAATGCGAGACGATAAGTCTGAGTCTCGGACTCAAGACTATGTTTGGTTGTTTGAATTTAACTGTTAAATGATAGGGCGTTGCATGGTCGATTGGAATGGGCTCGAGATTAATGTGATAATAACTCGTGCACGAGTATCCTCCCAAACGGTTAAATGTCGGAGGTCTCCGGAACCGATTTGGCCGCGGAGGGATGGATAATCTTTGTAGGCGCACATCCTTAAACAAGATGGGAGAAGCCGCAAATGATGGCATGTAGCGGGAATATTTCGGTTGTTTGGGAGGTGACCCAACCCGTGAAACGCCGGGCAGCCCAACCAAATAGTGAGAAAAGAAGGAGAGAAAAGAAAGGAACTCCTTTAGTCCATTCCGGCGCGGATACGCCAACGGCCCTCATATAGTTAAGGAACGATGGATTGAAAGTGTAGGCACATATGCGTCCCGCATAGAGATCCTGCTTAGAGATGCACAATAACATGACAGGGAAGGATTACGGCGTATTCACCTTGCGTCGGTGCAAGGGCGAGTGCGTCGACTTGGTAAGTCGCGCCACGAATCAAACACGAGATTGCTTGTTTGTTTGCCTATTCAATTCGATAACATGATGCTATGATAACATGCTTTACGCTTTCGAAGATGCCATAAAATTGACCCTAAGGAGAACATAGCAAGATCATAAGCTAGGTTGCATGATTCAACATAAATATTAAAATATCGGTTTGGAAAGATGATCTTTGCTTCAGTACATGCGAGGACGAACGTACTGATCCCCCACCAGCTTCATGCAGGGTGCAGGGAATGGATTGCTCGCGGCGAAGCGTTGCTTGAACGTGTTAAGGCTTGTAATGCCGAAGCGCATTGAAGCGTGCTATCGCATTGACGCTCGGACTACGCAGCTGGATTGATGCGGCCGAGATATAGAAGGCATGATGTATGGAACGGTAAAATCCTTTGTGGGCAAGAGAGAACCTGAGTGTTGAAGCCAATCTGGCATATATTGTTAGGCTATCGAAAGCCATTGTAAATCTCAGTTTCAGATATCAATAAAGAGAATTGTTTCGTATACCCTGTTTCCTTTCGTTGTTAGTATCGAATCAAAAGATAACCATTTGAGAACTTGTCATCTTGCCTTGCACGAGCGCAACTCCAGGCTCGTACGGCATCACGCCCCCTGCGAGGACGATGATTCGGGTGATTCCGGGTCGGGACGTGACACAGTGTGTCTGCTATATCCTGCTATCTTTTTTCTTTCTTGCTGGGATCACTCAGGTAGTAACAAACAGGTAACCGGACTTGGAATTCTCATCGCATTTGCTAGTAACTAGGCCTGTGATAACCCTAGTTAGTTAAAGTAGCAAGCCATACTTATTGTTTGGCCGTGAATGTTGGATGGGGTTCAATCTGTCTAGTTTTGTCTTGATCCTGTATAAGATTGTTACATGTCTCGATTTCTTATATTTACCTTGCCGATAAATGGTGGGAGAAGCCAAGTTCCGTTCAGACGAAGGGTTACAACCCCGGTCCTTGTTTGGTTTACGGGTTGTAACCTGGTTATCTGAATAGTCCCATGGTTATCTCATCGTATATCATCCTGTCATGCTCTTCCATATGTCCTTTCTTTTATTGATTCTGTACAAGATTGTCTTTTATATTCACCTGTCATGCTTCTTCTTAAATTTTTGTCTCTTATTATGTAATTATATTATTGTGCTAATTGCTGGTTTTAGTTCTTAAGTGAAGCCTCCTTTGTGGCACTTGCTCTTTCTGGGGTCTGACCCAGCTGGTTTTGTATGGCCAGATACCGGAGCAGCAGCAAAGGATCTACCTGCCTTCCAGCCACATGGTGACCACTAGAGAGAATCCTGGCAACGAGTGGGTTATTTTGGCTCTCCCACTCTATTGTACATTTTTATTTTGAGGCGTTTAGCCAACGAGCACTTGTTAGCTCGATGCACTTTACTTCTGCCTGCCTACGGGCTGTAATCATGATTGGCAACTCGAGGTTGATCATGTATGACTTAACTCTTGTTAGTCCTTATATTTTGTACGACTAGCTTCATGATCATCTGGATATGTAATGTTTGGGACGCCTTACAATTGTATATTTGGTGATCTGATATCTTGTGATTATTACTAGTTGGTTGAGATTGAGACAATAGGATAATTTATGACCTTAAGAGACTGATGGCTTATAGATAAACCCTCACATATCTAGACAGCCGTGACCGTATGGTGAGATGGATTCCATTTCATTATACGTAGCTGGCTATGTCTGCCTCCGCTCTCCAGTATTCTGGTTCTGGGGCGTGACAAATCTATATGGACTAGACAAGATCCCAATGATAAAATTATTTTTACTAGATTAGGGTATCCTAGAATAGGTTTCTACTCAAGGGTTGGGCTAGTTGCTAGTCTTTTTGTCCTGAAAGTCGTACTGCAAAAATAGAGTACAAGGGGACGAGTTTGAGTGGGACATGATATACCTAGATGAAGGTTAACTCGTCTAGATCTTGCATATGAAATTTGTTGGAAGGTAACAGCTGGTCTCGTGCTCCGAATACTAATGGCACGGCCGGGGACACAAAATGATCTAAATGAAAAGTGGGAGTCCGTGGGGCACTAATTATCATCTTAGTGGAAAATCATTCTAGTCAATCGATAATCTTCGTATATCCCAAGAAGGCTTAAAGTCTACCCACCTTAGAAGCTAGGGCAGGATTTTAGGAATAATGAAGTTAGAGGGTTAAGAGGAGGACGAGTAACTCAAGGCAAGGTTCCAGTCACAGGGCTGGCCGATGGTAGCTACACTGGTGTATACCACTATTATAGCCATGGGGATACTCTATATCTATCTATCAATTGCGAGTTTTCATCTTTCCAATCAGCGAAAGACAAAAACAATAAGAGTTTAAGAGATGTCGCTGAATACAATTAAGTGATTCAAGGGCGAATATATAATTCAAGAGGAATTGTCAAGCAATCGCGGATGAGACCCTAGAGACATCTATATCTCAGTCCACGTAGGGTAGTTAAATGAAGAACGAACCAAATGCATCATGGTTGATCAGACCGTAATACAATGATTCTGATTGACAATATGTTAGCGGGCGTCCCCAATAACCATATGTCTTGAATCAAGCTCGATAAGAGAGGAAGCTTGCAAAACTAGGCTGTAATAGCAGCATTGGTCAAGATAGTCAACATATAAATATACGAGATTTTTGAAAGGAGGAAATAAGTAGTTTGGGTTTTGGAAAGTCAAAACCTTACCCGGTGTCATTGTTTATACAGTCAATCCTACTATCTTCTATTCACAATACCCCGGGTCGACTAATGGGTTATGGACTTCTGAATTCTATACTCCAGGTAAACCTATTAGTGTCAGTCAGTTGCCTTGTCAATGGGTCACAAGGACCACGGAAGGCTAGGTCGGGGACACGCTATCTAGCTTACAGAACTTCCACTAGCATTAGTTTTGAATCTTAGGGTCATACAGGGCAGTCCTATCCTTTATAGTATTCTAAACTTATTGTCACGTCTGAAATCACTTTACCGAGAATTATGCTTCGCCCGTATACTCAGGCTGTGGTAAACTCTTGGTTCCGTAATTCAGGTGTGATATACTATCAGGTACTCTACCCTACATTGACACAAGGGTATCTAAGATCTAAGGAGGTCAACTAGGACATAGTTTTAGCAATGATCCGTAACCTACAATTCTTTGAAAGGATTTCAATTCTATAGGTTGTGCCTCGCCAGTGCGCTGCTGGCTGGCCATTGCAGTCGTAAAAATTTATTCCAACTATTTTCCTAAGACTTCAAAGGTATCTAAAGGTCCAATCTAATTGACTATGATAGATAGTGTAACATCTTCCTAAAAGTCTCAATCCTTAAGGTAAAAGGCTGGTCGGAAAGAAATATCTGAAGACAAATAAAATAAGAACATCCTAATCTTGATTTCATAAATATTTCAAATGGTTGAGGGGAAAACTTTGAACCAATCCTACATCGAGATTTGTATATGAAAAGCAGAATCAAAAACTATAAACCAGTTACTTACAGCAAAATAGAATTTAAAACAGGCAATTCTAACTGATGATAAAAAAATTATATCTACAAAGAGCAAAAGAAAACTGAACAGGTTATCAAGGTTATAGCCTTAATTCTAGGGAAAACCTAACTAGCCAAGTGAGTAATATACCCACGTTGGATCATGTCGTCATATCAAGGATAATAGTGTTTCTATAGAGGTTTGGCAAGTCATCTGAATTCAATAATTCTTAAATAGCATGGCCTATCTAACAACCTTAACTACCCAATCGGTCAATTTGAACAAGGGACTCCTAGTCCTAGTCATTATCTTAAATAATTTTAATCCTAATTGTGAATGAGCATTTCCTGGGTGCAGGCTCGCAGCAGTACGACTAATATGGTACTACTGCGAGTTCGCAATCTTTTGTGAAAACTGACCTGCATGGGCCACCACAAAACTTGTCACGACCCGCACCCGCTTTTCGGATATGAGACGTGTCCAAGCCAGCCTACGCCGCAGAGTCGGTGGTAGAACGCTGTCAAGATCGCAAGAATAAATGCTCAAGAAATAACATTTGATGCTCATTCACATTTCTAAATTATTACAACATTTACAACATTTATAATTAAAAGAAATACAAGATTTTACAATTAATGGAAATGGTACAACTGTTTTCTATTTCTAGGTTGACTTCAGCATACCCAAGCCTTCCCAATTCTAAGAGTGATTGCGGCTAAACCTAAAAAATATTGGTTTCCAGTCAGGAATGGAACAAGTACACAAATCGACGGCAATACAAAAACACAATAGAATCGACAAGACATGAAAATAACATATGAGATAACAAAACTGGAAGATACTGATGACATAGCACGATAGAGAATGAAAATAAGAAAAAACTAATAAAAGACATCTATCTAGGTGGTGTGAAATATCCTTTTCGACATGTGAACGGCTAGGGGTAAATAAGGCATACTGCACGTGTCATGTGCAGCTGCTAGCATTTACGAGAGACACGGGGATAGTTCTGGGTAGTCCACATGTCTACTAAGATATTTTCCCTCTCGACTACTCCGTGTGACGAGCGTGTCACCAAGCAGCAAGATATATGTATAAACATGAAATGAAAAGACTACTATGAATCGAAAGCAATCAGAAGTGCACTTGTCTGATGTCCTTAGCTGGTGAAACCAATACTATATCACACAATGAGCCACAATCAGTCAACACATGCAGAAGTCTCCAGATGCTGAAATAAACAGTACCAACATTCTCAGAATAGTCAAATTATCTAGGATTGCCTGTCCTTAAGTCCAATTCTGGACACAGGGGCAAAACGGTAATTTTGGACAAAAACGATGTCCGCCGTTGGACCCGCTTTGCACCGAAAAGCAAGCCAGAGTTAATGGTCTCTAAAATCATCAAACTACATGTCTACGGATCCAGTTTTTCGATATGAACCCAACCGTATGTCCAAAGTTGGATTCCGGCGGGCCGTGCACAAAATCGCCCGTTGAGTGGGACCGTGGAGCCCGCAAAACGACGTACGATTCAACTGTCTCAGAATTAGACCAAACTTGGCATACAGGACCAAAAAATGATACGGTCCTGATGGCGCAAGTATCGTCTCGATCTGACGAGCGTGCACAAAGTAATTGGAGAATTTGTAAAGTGCACGATACGGTGAATTTCGACGGATACGCATCAAATTCGTCGTGCACACGCGACCAATTTGAATTCCGTCAAAGCCCACACGACCACGAAACCATTACGCAGCTTTTGATGCTTTCGGTTCGCGACCACGACGCCCGAAATGGCGCGACGCACGTCGTGTGGATGGTTTTCTATGTTTTCGAAAACAGGTTTTTGACGAAGTTTACATGTGTTTATTTCTCTGTACAAAGCAAACTTATACAAACTTCCTACTGGAATTTTCTAGCCCTATATGTTGGGTTTAACTTCTGTTTAGAAAGTTTCCTGATTCGAAGGATAGATTGGTGGAAAATTCGACGTGAAGTTGGGTGTTTGGGACTGCTCTGTTTTGCAATTTGCAAACAGAATTTGTGTCAATCTTTAGGCTCGGTTCGTGATGCGTGTCGTACAACGTAAATTGAGCTAGTAGGATCGAAACGAAGGTGGTTAGGTTAGATACTACCAGAGAAGATGGCTCGGTGATTAGTCGAGCGTAGCGCGAAAAAACACGCAATGAATTTGCCTCGGCGGACTGTATTTGTCGCTGCGGTTGTCGTCGTCCGCTCGCACGCGCGCGTGTGCCCTCCGGCGACCCGCGGGCCGCGCGCGTGGTCCAGGGTGACGCACGCGCACTGGGGAAGGCGCACATGGGTGGCGGCGTCGGTCGAAGGTCTAGGGTTGGGTTTCGATAGGTTCTTTCTCGATCACTTACGGTTATATATATATCCATATATATGAATCTGCTCTCGGTTGGGCTCGGGTGTGTGCTTTGAATGAGTTGATGCTGCTGTCATTTTAAGCACGGGTTTGGGCTTAGTGCTCAGCTGAGATGGTTTGCTCTCTGGCTGATATGTGGAGGTCGCGCCGAACGTAAGGTTGGGCTTTGGGATAAAGCTTCTTGTAATTGTTATGGATCTTTATATATATTGCTAATGCTGGAAATCAAATAAATGCCACGTGGACTCCGTTTAAGTCTTTAAGCCCTACTCAGGTCCCCCTTTAGCTGCTTATTGGCCCACTTCTGTCTTACACAACATTGGGAACAGGCACAGTAGGCTATAGCCTACACGGTTACATGAGTTGGAGTGGGTCTTCTATGTGGGCCCTTACCCTCTC